>CM042882.1:7598472-7616706 GCA_023653495.1 Melastoma candidum | reverse complement strand
TGCTTGGGTGGTCAAGGAAAGTAAAGTAATCTTCTTCTGATCGAGAGTGATGGAATATGTATTCTTGTACCCATCATAAATTGCTCGCCGACATCACAAGTCACCGTGGGTACGACATCACAAATGACACGCATCTATGGGTACGACATCACAAGTCATCGTGTCCTTGTAGTCTGATCAATGCTCAACGAGTCCAACACCAGCTTATTCACCCTTAGATCACTCTCTTTACTTAACCATTGAAGTTTGTTTGGTCGAGGATGTGACTTTGTAGATAACTTCAGCTTTTCAACCATGGTAGTAGAGGCCACATTGGTGCAGCTCCCACTGTTAATAATCAAGTGATACACCTTTTCCTGCAATGTGCATCGGGTCTGAAAGATCCTCTCCCACTAGTCAACTTCATCGGGCACCACATTTGCATTAAGAGCTTTTCGAATGACCAGCAGCTCACCCTCATCGGGTTCCTCCACTACTTCTTCCTCGATTTCTCCTTCTAGAACAAATACCTGATCGTCCTCCGAAAGCTCCATAAGAGTGATAGTTAGTTGATTTGGGCACTCAAAGGCTATATGCCCAACTCCTTAACATTTAAAACACTTTCTCGAGACACAAGTGTTTGGGAGTGGCCGAAATTCAACCTTTGCCTGATCCTTGGTATTACTCGAGATTGAACATCTCCAGGACGAACTCCCTTTGCTGAAAGGAGTGCTCCTCATAGCTGGCCTCACAAGCTTTCTTCTAGCTTATTGCTTCTCGACTTTCTGTGCTAAATTGCATGCATCCGCGAAACTCAAACAAGGCTACAACTCGACAACATCCGCCACATGGGTTTTTAGCCCTTTAATGTACTTTGCAATGGTTTGCTCGGGGGTTCAACTATATCACACTGGAGCATCAATTGCTCGAACTCGCGATTGTACTTAGAAACACTCGAAGATTGCTGAAGCGAGTCCAATATGAGGAACAAGTCTTATCGATATCGCTCGGGAATAAATCTCTTCTTCATCTCCCTTTTATTTTGTCCCACGAGCGAATATTCTCTTTCCCTTCTCGACGACACTGCTTATTCAAGTTCTTCCACCATAAGCTAGCATAATTTCGAAGTCGAAGGGCTGCCACCTTGACATGCCTTTCCTCGGGAATCTCTTCATAGTCGAATACTCTCTCAATGTCATGAAGCCAGTCAAGAAACTCAACTCGGTCTATCATTCCCTCAAACTCAGGAATGTCTACTGTCACATTTATAGACGAGCGGGTTGACGTTCTCGAGTTTGCCTCCTATGACTCTCCTCGGCCCCATATCTTTCCACGAACGGATTTTCTTCCGCGTCCTCAAAATATCAAGGAGATTGTGGTTCAGGTTGTCTCCTTTCTTCCAGGAGCTACTGCATATGTCGATGTAACTCTCCAACCTCAAGTTCTAAACGAGTCAAATAGGCCTCCTCCAACGTCATCCCACGTCTGAACCTATTCGCCATAACTTCCAACGTACGCTCAACAACATATTTGTACTCTACGACAACCACCGCTCTCAAATAACCCAGCGCACAACACAACCTTACGCTCTCGACAACCCAACGCTCTACACAACCACCATACGCTCTCAAACAACCCAACGCTCAACACAACAACTGTGCATTTTCAAACAGCCCAGCGCTCAACACAACCGTGCGTTCTCAACAACCCAGCGCACTATACAACCGTGCGTTCTAATACCAACTGATGAGCTACCAACCACGGAAACGGGAAAATATTACAACGACGATGAAACGCACGAACGAACAAACCAAAGGAGACGAACGAAACGAACGAAAGGGATGTAACTCGGACCGTCGTTGGATACAATCGAAACACAACCAGGACTGAACGAAACGAACGAAAGGGATAGAACTCGGACCGCCGCTGGATACAGCCGAAGCACCACCTGGATTGCCACGAGGGTTAAATGCCATGCAACCAGATACAGAAACACCACCGATTATGAGAACGTTCGGATAAAATCTCACCACGCTTGGAATCCACCAAACGATAAGAGAAGTTGCGCAATGTTCATGCAAGAACTTGACGACTGCCAAATTTGAGTAAACAGTTCAAAAGATTCTGTCAAAAACCTAAACACAAGAGTCCTATTTATAGAGGACCAAAAATAAGATTTAATTTCTAGAGAGACTGGTGAAGTAAGATTCTACGAACCAGAATCTTGTTTATAAGTTTGTGATCTCAATGGTCGCTTTACATATTCTTACCATTTCTTGTTCAACTCGATTTTCCGGTATTAGGTCAATTATCCATGAATGCTCTAGAAATTTTGATATAAGGACCATCGACGCACCATCGAGTAGAGCTGTCAGCTTGCTCATCATCGACTAACTGTCGAACCAAGGTGCCGTCGAAGGAAGTCTGGTCGAAGCAGATGCAACCTTGCATTGAAGACAGGCATTAAAGGTGCATTGATTGTCCACAAGCTAGTTTCGAGCAACTAAAGGAGCATCTAAGCGAAGCACCCGTTCTTGCCTTACCTGACTTCACGAAGATGTTTGAGGTCGAATGTGATACATCAGGAGTTGGGATTGGAGGAGTCTTCTTGCAGGAGGGGAGACCCATTGCATATTTCAGCGAGAAACTCAGTGGTGTCAAACTCAACTACTCGACGTACGACAAAGAATTCCTAGCCATCGTTCAAGTACTCGAGACGTGGAGCCATTACTTGCTGCCCCGAGAGTTCGTGTTACACACCGACCATGAAGCTCTCAAATACATCAACGGTCAGCACAAGCTCAGTCGACGACGTGTGAAGTGGATCGAGTTTCTACAAGCTTTCACCTTTGTCTTGAAGCATAAACCAGGAGTGAAGAATGTAGTCACTGATGCTCTCTCGAGGAAGATGAGTCTACTATCCACGATGGAGACAAAGTTGATTGGATTTGAGTACCTAAAAGATCTGTATAAGGACGATGAAGACTTTGGAAGGATTTTCGTCCAATGCACCAATCAGGCCGTCGATCGATTCCATCAGGTGAATGGATTCTTGTTTCGAGATTCAAAGTTATGTATTCCCAGAGTTCGACTCGAGAGCTACTCATTCAAGAAGTTTATGGAGGAGGAACAGCCGGCCATTTTGGAGTTGACAAGACGCTGTCAATGCTGCAAGAAAATTTCTATTGGCCTCGAATGGAAAAGCAGGTGCGAGGTCTTATTTCGAGATGTGCTATCTGCCAACAGGCAAAGAGCCGAGTCCAACCACAAGGCCTTTACACTCCACTGCCCATCCCAGAGCATCCTTGGGAGCATGTAACATGGATTTTGTGCTAGGGTTGCCGAGAATGCAGAGGAGGAAGGATTCAATCATGGTTGTGGTCGATAAATTCTCGAAGATGGCGCATTTCATTCCATGTCAGAAGACGGACGATGCAACCAATATCGCAGATCTGTATTTTCGAGAAATCTTGAGGTTGCATGGAGTGCCGAAGTCAATCGTATCAGATTATGACGTCAAGTTTCTAAGCTACTTTTGGAAGACGTTGTGGCACAAGTTGGGAACGAAGCTCGTTTTCAGTACAGCCTATCATCCACAGACTGATGGACAAATAGAGGTTGTCAATCGTACCATGGCTGCAATCCTTCGAACCTTAGTCTCGAAGAACCAGAAGGATTGGGACGTGAAGCTCGCTCATGCGGAGTTTGCATACAACAGAGCTCTAAGTTCGACAACGAAGTCATCACCCTTTGAGGTTGTTTACGGACTCGATCCTTTAGTCCCCGTCAAACTAATGCCTATGAGTAAAGCGAGATCTGTTAGTAGGGATGCTGAAGAGCGCAGCGCGCAAAGGAGATGAGAATGCTCCATGAGAAGGTTCGAGTCCAGATCGAGAAGGCCAACAAACGCTATGAAGAGAGGGCCAATCGAGGACGTAGGGAGAAGATTTTTCTGCCTGGAGACTTGGTTTGGATCAATTTGAGGAAGGAGAGATTTCCTGCGAAGAGGAAGAAGAAATTGATGCCTCGAGCAGAAGGACCCTTCAAGGTCATTGAGCGCGTCAATAACAATGCCTACAAGATTGATCTCCCAGGAGAGTTTGGAGTTTCAGCCACCTTCAATGTCAAGGACCTTATTCCATTTGTTGAAGACAATGAGCCTGAGAGTTTGAGGACAAACTCTTTTCAACAATGAGAGGATGATACAAGGACCATCGACGCACCATCAACTAGAGCTGTCAGCTTGCTCATCATCGACTAACTGTCGAACCAGGGTACCGTCGAAGGAAGTCTGGTCGAAGTAGATGCAACCTTACATTGAAGACAGGCATTAAAGGTGCATTGATTGTCCAGCCACCCTCGCCTCCACTATCTTGCCTTCATGTTTGTTGCATTTCCAATAATTCATTTATGGTTCGTCCATGAATGTGGCCATGCATGCATTATTTTACATTCATTGTCTTGCATTTAAGTTCTTGTTCGGGTAATCCCTATATAATGGGAGCCTTTGTAAGCATTTGAGAGAACTTATTATTATCAGATTATAAACCCTTTGTAAGACTTTGTCTTCTGCCCGAAGTGAGTGAATTCTCCTTCAACCTCGTTCTTCATTTGGTGAATTCCAAGTGCGGACTGAGTCGAGCGTTCAACCGGTGGTGGTGTTTCTGTATCCTCTGCGTTGTTCCTCATCCTCGTCTTGTTCGTGGTGGTGTCTCTGTATCCACGGCCAAACGAGTCTATCGGAGTCTTCTTTCTCGGTGGTGCATCTGTCTCCGTGGAGGTTGATCTCAACCCTTCTTTTCTATCATTCAGCCGCTTACCCTACACACCTTCTGTCCATTCCAACGTCACTCATTCCGCACCCTTTTCAGTGACGTCCCCATTCGTTTTCGGTATTGGAATCATCTATTCCTTTCCGTCCCCATTCATTTTCGGTATTGGAATTGCCTTACAAATTCATAGGAGCAGCCTGAGGTCATCAAGTATATCATGCATTGAGATATACTGCCGATAATGGGTACTAAATATATTAAGAGTTTCAACCTTGATCTCACAATCAAATGCTTTGCAACTTCTCACACACCATAGAAGGGACTATCAATATATGACACTATCCAAAATCATTGAATGACTTGTTTTTACCCATTGAACCTACTTCATGGGATTTCCAATCACATAAGTTGGGTCACCATCAGAGATGATTTCAAATTGGCATAAGTTGCATTCCCCTCAATGCTTCATAGATTTGTTTTCTACCAAACAATTTAGTCAAAGAATCAGCCAAATTCGCCAAATTCACTTCTCGTAAACATAATTGATCGATATCGCATTTTCTATATGCAATTATTTCATAACATTGTGTCTCAACAAAATGTGTCTACTCTTTTCATTAAAGCTTTTATTCTTTGCTATTGCAATTGCAGCGCGCAACTATCACAATGCATAACCACATAAGGTGTTGGTTTTATTCCGATTGAAAAGAAGTTTCTCAACCATCCAACCTCAAAGCTACAAACTCTGACTCCATGGTTGAGTTGGCTATTATAGTTTGTTTGGCTAATTTCCAAGCTATCTATCACACGACCACCAAGGATGAATACATATTCACTTATGCATTTGATCTCATCTGATCATAGATCCAGTTTGCATGACTATACACTTCTAACATAGCGGGAAAACTACTATACAAGATACCATTATTCATGGTTTCACTCAGATTTTTATTACTCGAACCAACGCGGTATAATGTTCAGGACTTGGTTTCATAGTATATCTACGTAGCCTACACACAACACAAGCTATGTCAGGTCAAGTGAAGTTGATCGAGTGAATCAAACTCCTAATAATCTGTGCAAATTTAATCTGTGAGATTGAGTCTCCATGATTTTTCTTTATATGAATATTACCATAAGATGGAGTGCACATAAGAATAGTACCACAACGCGGTATGATGTTCAGGGCTTGGTTTCAGATTATATTTACATAGCCTACACACAACATAAGCTATGTCAGGTAAGTGAAGTTGATCGAGTGAATCAGACTACTAATAATCTGTGCAAATTCAATATGTGAGATTGAGTCTTCATGATTTTTATTCATATGAATATTACCATAATATGGAGTGCACATATGCGTTAGGTCAATATTTCCAAACTTGCGAAATAGATTTTCAATGTGATGATCGTAATGCTCTTGTTACAACATAATTCCGTTGTTATGTCTTATTATATGAATTCCCAATATCACATCTACTTCAAATAAATTCTCCGTATCAAAGTTGGAGCATAAAAAGTTTATGGTTTTCTTAACAACCTCGAGACTTGATCCAAACAAATGCTTGTCATGAACATATGAACTAATAATAGTGGGATCACGAACACCAATCTTGGCATATACACACTTGTCTACTTCTAATGTGGAAAATCAATCACTTGTCATAATTTGGTCAAATTTCTCATACCATTGTTTTGTGATTGCTTTAAGCCATATAATGATTTTCAAGGTTTCAACACTTTATGCTAAGAACAGAAAGTGCACACCCTTAGGTTTACTGATATACATCTCTTTTTTGAAGTCACCATTGAGAATCCATCTGATGAATGAACAATTAATGAACGGTGCTACATCCACTAACTACCAAGTTTTGTTTTCTTCAATGGATTCAATTTCTGTTTTATAGCTTGCCTCCATAACTAAGCTCGTGGAGAGGAGAGACTTTGAGAAAAAAGTTGATGTGTCATCATCTGCGAAGTAAGTATAATAATAATTACCAAATGATGCTTCTTTTCGTGATCTTTTACTTCTTCGACATTGTTTTCCTCTACATGAGTAGATTGAGTTGTATGAAAATGTTTTTCTTACCATGAACAAATATGTTCAAAGAATTCGACATTCTTGACTTCAATAATGGTGTTGTTGTTTAACATATCACTTCTAAAAAATAAAGAACCTGATGGTTGCACTATAGCTAGTGTACCTGACAAACCGTTCGATCTAAGCTAACATGTTCGATCTATTGTTTAATTGATTTTCCACCTCAACTTTATGTATACAAAAATTATTGAATAGTTTTTTTTATTCATTTTTCAACAAATATGCTTTAGTATATCGTCGTAATAAATGTGACAATATATCTCTTACCGCCTCGAGCCATTGTTTGTTTGAGGTCCCCTATGGATTAAACTAAGAAACTATGTTTCACTTTTACTTTTCTTGGTTAACTTAGCTTTAGAACATATCTTACATTTGTTCAAGGTTGTGTTATTGATGTTTTCTATGATAACAATTGAATACATCTTTTGTAAGAAGCTAGAATTCACGTGCCATAATCTAGCATGCCACAAATCAATAGAACCGATCAAGTAATCAGAAGAATACTTGCATTCTATTAAGAAATCAATACCATTGAGGACAAATAGTTCGTGATTATGATGATCCTTTCCCACGAACACATTATTCTTCATCATTACGATATTATCATATTCAAATGACATCGTAATCTCAACCTTTCCCAATAGGGACATGTAGAACCTCACTCACAGATACAATCTTGTCAGAAGTGAGCAACCCACCAATGGGTAGAAGGTAAAAGTATTTATGCTTGCACAAATATGCCTAGTAGCACAAGAATCTATTATTCATTCATTTACATAAGCAACAAGTTAAGCTTGAGAAACGATTGCAACAATGATATGATTTGTCAAACCCTTGGCTTAGTAGAGTTGTCACTCCTCATCCTTTTGTTACATTGAACAACATGACACCAATGTTTACCACACAAAACATGCTCTCTTTTTCTTAAAATTTGGTTTTTGTGCCTAGGCTTATAGTCATGTTTTACATACCGTTTTGAGCATCCCATTTCTTTTCTTAAATAAGATTTACCTTTGATGAGTGATGTATCACCTGCCAACATGTAATTCCTTCTTATTGTCTTTTATATGATAAAATGAATGAATAGACCGACGAAAAGACATATGTTTGTGTTTATGCTTCAGTTGCTACTTTTAGTCAACTCATGATACTAATAGATTTTCAATCAATAATTGTGTAATAAATACTTCGTGTTGGTTGATACATTCGGCTTTGAGTTCCACCACTAACTCGTAATATTCGTTGATCTGTGATAATATCTTTGTCTGAGATCATCTACCATCAATAATATCTCCTCATTATGAACTTCTGTCGACTTACATCCCTGTAGTATATTTCAGAAACATCTCCTAAACCACACGAGCTTCCTTATAAGCCACTTAAAATTCTTGCTATCAAAAACCTCAATCTTGGAAAAGTATGGAAAAGTCCTTGTATGGTATGAAGGAATAAAAAAGCAACAAGCTAATCAATGTTTGAGGTATAAAATACTAATTCAATTGCCTTTGGTGTCTCATTGGTTATACATGTAATCCACTTGTGCTATGAGTGAAATCTTCTTTGTTGGTGTGTTCATATTTCTTTAGATTATTTTATAAGTTCGGGATAAGACTCAAAGGAATAAAAATATATCAAAACTTTGTTCGTCTCACTTTTATAAGAGGATTGCTATCTATCGTCTCTTAGAAAATGTTTCCAATGAAGAATCACATATCTACTAAAGAATTTCACTTGACGAAGCCAAATATTTGAGAGCCACCCATAAATCTAGAAAACCTATATAGTGAAAGCTATTTGAGTCATATTCTAGGAACATTGAGCTATATGAATAATTCAACCCTCTAGGTGCAAAAATTGAAATGCGACAATTCCCCTATACTTCGTAAGTTCATCCAGTTCTTGTAAATTCATGAACCAGTAATAAAGAATAAGTACTAGAATCTTTTTATAACCTTAGAGGATTTAAGAGAGAGGGAGTAGAAAGAATTAGCGAGAAGGGGAGGGGGAGCTCCTTTGTATAGGAAGTTGGAGAACCTAAGGTGCCTTTTTCACCAGACGTGGGATAATGGCTCTTAGGGCTAATGGGCTCAAAGCCTTTTTGAAAAACGGCAAGAATTTCCAACACATGAAATCCTGAGTTGCGGTTGTGAAGGACCCGTGCTACTTACAACAATTCTTTACTTTGTTTTGGAAGGTCAAAATGTTTCCATAGGAAACTGCCATCTGGGGCCTTATAGTTGCCGATGACACTACCATGGTGGTTGAAGGATCGACGACAAAGGATGAAGCAGCATCACGATGAAGGATGAAGTGTCGTCGATGCTGCCACGATGAAAGAGAGTGAAGTGTCGAGGAAAGTGTGTAGTTAAAGACGTCAAAGAGCTTTGGAGGTCGAAGTAAGGATGACAATGGTATCAGATTGATAGTCTCGAGCAGCAGGATCGATGTTATCGTACTTTCTAGGGAGATATCGGTCGTTAAAGATGGAATGGGAGAATGTTAAAATATATTAAATATTATGAGCCCGTTATTTCAACTAACAATCTTCGTTCCATCAAAATAAAACTCGTTCTTAGAAATAACGATTTCCTTTTTATAGGTGACAATGACTTAGATACGATAAATCTGAAATTTTCAAACTTTATATTATATTTCGTAATTTTTTTATTTAATAAGTAACAAACCTATAATGTCAAATGTCATAACAATACTAAACAAAGAAAATTCATTATTGATCATTAAATCTCCCCCAAATATACTTAAAGAATTCAATGACACAAAAAGTTTCAACGACCGACTCGGGTAAGACATTTTGCACGAACCGACTGTAAAACATTTTTCGTAAACATTATATGAATGATAATTGTGTTTAAAAAAAATAATATTTCAGCAATTTGTTACGTGGTTTGATTTATTGTGCTCCCAAAAGACGAGTTACATTTGCTAGTGTTGAATTTGAATAAATTGATCGAGGGGGATTTGATGCTGTTGTTCAGTTCTCCGTGTACATAGAAGCCAAGCCACTTATCTATCAGTCATGTCGGCAATTATAGTTCCAACGTTGCACCCATTGGGCATAATATTTTGAGTTTTAGTTATAAGATAAAATGTATTTCATTTGGCTACTTGGTATACGGAATATCTTCAATTATAATTTCCTGAAAAATTGAATTTTTGTGAATTTAAATTGAATTTGATAATCCCCAAAAGAAATTTTGTTTTGGTATATGGAATCCATGCATTTCCACCATGCAATACCCAAAAAAATTTTTTTTGTTATTATTTTTAAAACTTTTTTGTAGTCTCACAACAAAATAGAAATATGTTTTTACGCGTAGTAAATAGATTAATTCAAATTCCTATATAATTTCAATTTAAATTTATTCATAATTGCATTCATATTGTTGATATAGTTTGACAAAGAGTTATAGAGAAGGTTGAGATATTATGACCTTACAAAAGTTGAGCTTTGACACTAGTAACCTTCGGTAACAAAGATATCTTCCCAACTAGGAAAAACAACACGAAAATATTTTCTACATCCTTTATTGGTCTTTAGAGATCAAATTATGTCATTAGAAAATATTTTCATATTTTCATATTTTAATAATTAATTAATTACGAATTATCTTATTAATTCAAATATAGAATATCCAAAAGAATATTATTTGGATTAATGAAAATATTTTCATAATTAGGAAAACTATAGTTTTATTTAAAAGAACATCGTTTTTAACTTTCTATGATAAGCAAAGGATAATTAAAATTAACCTATGAACACAATTGACATGATTTGCACTATGAACTAATTTAGAATAAATTAATTCATTTTGAAAGTTACACCTTAATTACTCTCGTCAACGCTGGTTTGATCAGTCCGACACCTTCTAAAATGCTCTATCTTGGACTAAAATATTCAATTGATATAAAATCAATTAAGGATGATCTTCAATGGATATATGCATGACAAAGAAACAATTTTTTCCAAGTTGGAAATTAAAACTTGATTATTTTCAACTGTAGAAGGTTGATGATCTCATGAGTGTTTAACCTACCACAATGCATTATTTTAGGATTAAAGAATTTGGTTGACACCAAATCAATTAATTTACGCATGATAATAATGTCTATGGCCGTATTTTATTTTGAGGAAAATTTATTTCATTAATTACAAGAGGTGAGAGTAGAATATAAAGGCAGGAAAATAAAATAACTAAAAAAATGATTAAAAGAGTTGTGGTAAGTATTCTTACATTTTGTTCGGCGTTTTTTAACGTGTGTTTAGTATGCAAGACAAGAAAATCTTCCGGACAAGCATTCTCTCAGGAAGTTAGTTGTGGATCTAGCAGGGAAGCGATTGCAGTGACACTCTTCTAAGCGATCGTTTGCTGAGGAAGTGCTTCTAGGAGACCATTCTCCCAGGAAGTTGGTTCAGTTCTGGCGAGCATTCTCACAAGGACAGTCTGCCTCTGTGGGAGCGTTCTACCAGGAGGTAGTGACTACAAGAGGTTTGACGTTAATGAAGCCGCTCTGAAGACATTGATGGTTATGGATCTGAAGGACTCGGTTGGAACGTTGTCCGCAACATCAGACTGCATGCAACAAGGCCTGGGGAAAAGGTTGCTAATTGGCAAGTCGACATACATCGTTGGTCGGAGAAAATGAGTCCATAGCGGGACTAACAACCGTTTGTATGTTTTGTTTTGTTTGTAGCCGGTGTGCCTTGGTGAAACCACTTCGTAGGAGCATGTGACTATGGATATGAAGGACTTGGACAGAGCGTTGTCCGTTATATCCAGCTCCGTGCAGTAGGACCGAAGGAGAAGGGTTGTGGCTGCTGAGTCAACGTAGAATGGGTGGTGAAGGACGAGTAACCAACTATAGACGTTTATCATTTTGTGTTTTAATAACATTAAAAAGAAAAGAAAAGACGGAATCAGACGATGTTCGAGTACGTGGGGAACATCGCCACTGAACTTGACTCCAAATCCACAAATAGGATAATCTGGCATCGAGCCACAAAAAGCTGAAGCTTCTATTCAGGATTATGTGCTTATCTTATCTGGATGATTTCCACGCGATTCAATCAGACATGAATTAATCTCAATAAGGGAGCGCCTCGTGTCGGTTAAGATATTCTTACCATATTGTGGTTCAAGAATTTGTGTTCTTATATCACAGAAGGTCCATACTATCATTAATATTTGCGAGCACTAGTGGAAACCATCCTATCCGGCTGAAAGTGGTCATAGACAGGTTTCTCGAATCACTATATAAAAACTTACATTCTAGTTTGTGATCAAGGTCTTGTATTTTACCGAAGCTAAGTTTTTCATTGTGAGGGGTTTGTGGTATTGTCGAAAAGTTCTAAATTAAGCTACATGACTAATTCACCCTCTCTTAATCAAACACATACTCTCATTATTTTCCGCCTTTAAACACCATATTAACACGCTGCAAAAATGCCTAGTCTAAAGGATCATATTGTTTAATTTATTTTATTTAAAATTTTAAAAATTTATTTTCTGCTATAGCATCTAAGAAAACACGGTAGATCAACTTGCAATTTCGCCTCCAATTGTTAAAAAAAAAAAAAAAACACGTTAGAGTTAGAGTTTGAAATTTTATTTGATTATGGAATTGGGATTTGATTGGTTAGATGAGCCCCTTTCAATGGGCCCATTTCGGAGAACAAACCCCAATTCTATGTCACATTAAATTCGTTATGATACTAACATTGGTTTGGGCTTGTTTGAAGCGTAATGTTTCGACACGATGTTTATTACGAATACAGAGACAACAAATGAATTCTTTTTCAAAAAATGAGCGACTTCTTTATTTTACTTATTTATATTTATACATTTCTATCTTTCTCAATCAGGGATCGATTCATAATTTGGTGGGTAACCCAATACGATGAAGATATGAGAGCATACAATACATGGGCATGTGGGTGGAGAACCAAATCTTATAACGGCAAGAAAGAGGGAATGACAAGGAAACCTGGCAGAAACCAACAACCATCTTCTGCTGATCGATTATAGTTGAATACTTTTGTGAGATGATATTTAGTGCATGAAGGGATACATATTTTCTATTTGTTTACCACAATACATACATTTATTATTAAGTGATACTACATGAAGAATAGGAAACCGATCATGATGATGGAAGAACAACAGATGAGGAACACCGGTGTGCACATCCCGGGAGCTGCGGATGAAGGTGAGTTCCTTGTTCTTGAGCCAATCCCTGGCCTAGGCCCAATTCTTGGACGAAACCCCCTCTTCATGTAAGCTCTTAACTTCCCGCCATTCCTAAGGGACCATGAGGCATTATGGGACACCGAAGAAGAAGAAGAAGAAGAAGATGATGATGATGATGATGAGGATGAGGGGTCATTATCCTTTTCTTGTACTTTGTGCTGACGAGCCTCGCCCACTACTTCTGGAGCTGGGCTAGCCATAAAGGCTTCGAAAAGTAAGAGCACGAGAACGAAGAGGTAAACTGCGCGTCGAGGCATGGAGGGATCAGAGCCTGAGCGGAAACAGGTCGGTGGCTGAATTATTAGTTGGGATGTTGGAGATTGGATTGCAGGTGATTATGAAGATGATGATGAAGGATTTATTTTATAGGAAACCCGGGCAATAATGTGGTGGTTGTAAATGTTAGATAAACAAGTCTCAGGATTTTTTATACGCGGTTGGAAATGAACTACTCGGAGTTTATACTCGTTCTTTTTTTTTTTTTATCTCAGAGAGTTGTTGGCTCGCATATCCAGGTTTATTTGAATGGTGGGGACGGGGGTTTGCACGGTTCAGACTAAAAAATTCGTTTTTCTTTGGGTATAGCTGTCGTTTGCGACAGAGTCAACTCTGGAGGAAACCCCCATGAAAATGCATTGTCTCCTTCATATCTGCTTCCATATCCCCACGTGTTCTTTTGTATTTTCCATTATCATTTTCATAGGGGAGCGACTTCTTCTTTCTCCTCGGCATTTTTAATCCCTAAAAAAGAAATTTTTGTGCTGCTCAAAAGAATTTCGTAATATGATATTTTTTTAAGTTAACGCTTCAAATCTGAGTTTAACTTTTCGCCCATTTTTTGTTTTAATTAATTCATGGGAAATTACTTATCATATTGACCGAAATACTCTAAACCCTAATATGTATATATGAAAGATACAACTAAATGTTCCAAAAAGAAGAGTCAATATTTAAAAAATAATATTTTAACCGGTAGTTCTATTCGAGATTTTAAAGAATAATTTTTTTATTTATATAACATTTTCCTTTATCATCATTTTTTTGTTGAAAGTAATTTATGATTCAATTGAATGCGATATTAAAGTTAGTAACGGAAATATTATTAAGTGGAGCATTAAGAGAAAACATTAAGTAGATCATTAAATCTGTCATTTAAGGTTGATATTTCTGTTGTCATTGGGTTTCTACTCCTCCCTATATATAGAGGAGCGTGCAATCATTTGAAAAAAATGAAGAAAAAAAATAGTTTGCAGCCAAAGTACTTGAACTCCACCAAATATTAATCCCTTGTAAGAGCAACGGCTCTATAGAAGGTTTCTTAATTCCTACAGAAGGTCATCGGCAGTACAAAACCTATGTTCTACTAGCACCTTCTCCTTCCTATCCACTCCTTTCACACATAACCCCCAACAAGCTTGGTATCAGAGCACAGAAGGTCATGTCTGTATCCGCGGTCAACATGTTCTTCACATTTTCTCCCAACCGAAATCCGATCTTCGTTGGTGAGCACTTCGACTATTGGAGTTCTCAAATGGAGATCATTTTCTTTTCGCAAGATCTATGGAAACTTATGGATGATGGCTACGAAGAAGTTCCAGAAGGAAACTCTCTCCTAGATGGTGGCAACACTTCCACAGAAGGTGTCATCAATCCCATAGGAGATGAGCAAAAAGCGTACAAGGCAACGACATAAAGAATGCCACGGCTCTGCGGATTGTACAACAATTCGTGAGCAAGATCATCTACCAAAGAATATTCGGCCTGAAGAAGGCGAATAAAGTGTGAGATGTCCTAAAGGAGGAGTTCAAAGGGTTACAGAAGGTGATCTCTATAAGATGTAGAACCTTTGGAGAGACTTCGACAATCTATCCATAAAAGATACAGAAACCGTCAAAGACTACTTCTCAAGGATCCTGGAGATCCTCAATCAATGTAAAAGTTGTGGAGAAGTTGTTCCGGATCGAAAAGTTGTGAAGAAAATCCTCAGAAGCTTGCCACAGAAGTTTGAAGAGATGAAGGATATCGCAGAAGTTTCCATCTATGAGTTGATGGGTTCTCTAGAAGCCCATGAAAACCAGGTTAGCAACTACACAACCCCGGTGGAGCAATCATTTCAAACGAAGTTTAATTTTTCTGAGCAGAAGCAAGAACGTTCTGGAAATAACAGAAGGTCTTACGGCAGAGGACGTGGAGACAGGTCTTATGGCAGAGGCAGAGGCTATGCAGAATGACGACCAGAAGGTCAGCACAAAAGCGGTCATGGAAAAGCAGAAGTAGGATGTCACATCTGCAGAAAGAATAATCATGAAGCAAAAGATTGTTGTCTTCGATGCAGGAGATGCAAGTTCTCGCTCTCATTCAGATCATGATTGTTAGTATAAAGACAAAGAGTAGAAGCATGAACAGAAGCATGATGACAGAAGCTCGGTAAATTTCTCTAAGGAAGATGTACCTTTAAAGGTTTTCTATTCTTCCTCTAATTCCATGCAAGACATGGGTTCCACGATAGTGGCTATAGCAACCATGTCACAGGGATCAAGAAGAACTTTGTTGAGCTTGATGAGAAATACAAATCTCTCTTGGAACTTGGAGATAACAAAAAGTTGAAGACAGAAGGTAAATGTGTTGTTTCAGTTTTCAGCGTAGAAGGTCAATAGAAAAGGATGCACGACGTCTTCTACACTCTAGAAATTACACAGAACTTACTTAGTGTGGGACAGATGATGAAAAATGGATACAAGTTGATTTTTGCAGAAGGTCAATGTGAGATAACGGACAGTAACAAATAGAAGGTCGCAGTTGTGAAGATGATGTCCAACAATTTGTTCCCGTTAAAGATGACTCCTTGCAGCAATGTGGTTCTAAAAACTAAGGTTGAAGATGATTCTCATCTTTGGCATCTCAAGTATGGACATTTGAATGGGAAAGGTTTATCCCTATTATAACAGAAAGATATGGTGGTAGGACTACCTTTTATACAAGCTGCAGAAGGTCACATCTGTGAAGGATGTGTCTTCGTAAAACATTATCGTCTTCCATTTCCAAACACATCATTGAGAGCTCAAGCCCTTCTCGAGCTGGTTCATGCAGATATTTGTGGACCGACTCAAACTCTGTCTCTCGGTAACAGAATATACTTTATGTTGTTCGTAGATGACTATACTAGAATGACTTGGCTTTATTTTCTTGATAGGAAGTGAGATGCTTTCGCCACTTTATGAAGTTCAAAGCACTTGCAGAGAATCAAAGTGGATACATGATTAAGACCTTGAGGATAGATCGCGGATGAGAGTTTATGTGAAGACCATTCTTGGACTATTGCCAACAGAAGGGGATACATAGGCAGTTGACTGTGCAGTGTTCTCCACAGCAGCATGGAGTTGCAAAAGAAAGAACAGAACCATTGTGGAGATAGCCAGAAGCATGCTAAAGGGCAAAGGTCTACCCAACAAGTTCTGGGCAGAAGCTGTTAACACATATACCTACTTCTGAACAGATCCCCTACAAAAGCAGTTAGGGACAAGACACCATATGAAGCGTGACACAGAAGGAAGCCTGTGGTACTCATTTGAAAGTATTTGAATGTATTGGATATGCACTTAACCTTCTCAAGGAAGAGAAAAGTTTGATGAGAAATGTGAGAAGTTGATTTTCATCTGATATAGTGATGATCAAAGGGATATTGTCTGTATAATCCGATACTGACAAGTTAGTTTTATCGAAAGATGTTATCTTTGATGAACATGCAGCTTGGAAGTGGCAGGAAGAGTCTTCTATGACTCAGATGTTCTAGTATGCAGAAGTAGTAGCAGAAGCATCTGTACATAACCCTATCAGAACAACAGAAGCAACAACAAAAGTTATTGTACAGAATCCCATCGGAATAACATAAACTAGTTCCGCTAGAACCATTCCAAATTAAAGCGTCCTACTGGAGATACACCACCGAGGACGTATCGATCATTCACTGAAATTATGAGCAAGCTAACTTTGCTCTTGCTGCATTTGAGCCACAGAACTTTGAGGAGGCAGTCATAGAAGAAAAATGGAGAAATTCCATGAAGGATGAGATAACGTTCTATAGAGAAGAATGACACGTGGTCATTGGTCGATCTCCTAGAAGGAATAGAAGCTATCGACTTGAAGTGGGTATACAAGACCAAGTATAATGACGATGGAAGCGTGCAGAAGCATAAAGCTCACACCATCGCAAAAGGCGCTAAAGGGTTATACGTTATCTAAAAGGCACACAAAAGATTGGATTGAAGGAGAATGATGATCTAGCAGGTTATATAGATAGTGATTGGGCAGGAAGCCTGGATGATCGCAGAAGTACATCAGGGTACTTGTTCTGTATTGGAACAAAGCCCATTTCATGGAGTTCAAAGAAGTAAAGCATTGCTGCCCTCTCATCTGCGGAAGCTAAGTACATCGCAGCAACCGAAGCAACAAGAGAAGTTGTTTGGCTTAGAAGGTTACTTCTAGAGTTATAACAGAAGGTGGACGAGCCAACAACAATCTTCTATGATAGCTAATCTGCAATCGTTATGACCAAGAATCCATTTTTCCATGCAAGATTGAAGCACATAGAACTTCGTCATCATTTCATCAGATAGATGGTTTCACGGAAGGAGATACTTCTAGAGTTCATCAGCATCTATGATCAACCCCCAGATAGGCGGTGTCTTCTGAGAAGTTCGAGACTTTCAAAGACTACTTCAAGACATAAATTAAGAAGGGGTGTTGAAGGTAATTTATGATTCAAGTGAATGCGGTATTAAAGTTAATAACGGAAATATCATTAAGTGGAGCATTAAGAGAGTATTTAAGTAGATAATTAAATCTGTCATTTAAGGTAGCGGTTTCTATTGTCATTTGAGTTTCTACTCCTCCCTGTATATAGAGAAGTGTATAATCATTTGAAAAGAATGAAGAAGAAAATAGTTTGCAGCATAAACACTTGAACTCCACCAAATATTTATCGCTCGTATGAGCAATAGCTCTACAGAAGGTTTCTTCTATCCTACAGAAGGTCGTCGGCAGTACAGAACCTACGTTCTGCTAGAATCTTCTCCCTTCCTATCCAATCATTTCACACATAACCCCCAACATTTTT